>CM076578.1:387434235-387478518 GCA_034641835.2 Pinus albicaulis | reverse complement strand
ACGGTTAATACCCAACATAACTGAACGAAGCATAAGATAGGGGACAATCGATTATCTTTAAGGGAGACAAATGGAACAATTCTAGCAAACCCTAAAACGAAAACAAAGGTAAATATTCAATATTTGATGGTTTATATAAAAAATTATCTAATATCTTAATGTATAAAGAGAAGAAATTATATAAATGTCTCCACAAAAAATTAGAAATTAAATAATAAATGTTGTCACAAAGAAGAAAACTAAATTAGAGACTCCACCTTCACAGTAAATTCTTAGCCATGTCTAAAAGTGTTGGAAGAGCTCTCTTCCTCCAACATAGTGTTGATGTAGTATACAGTATGATGAACCAACATTAACATTTAATCCGTGTTGATGGACTTCAAGTAGAAACAATAAAATACGAGAAAGACTACAAAAACATGCAAAACAAAAAAATCTAGTTTGTCTAAAAATTGCACACACCTTGAGTTCCCACACTAATCAACTGTTCTCGTCTTCTTCACTCCAAAAAATTTTGAAAATGAAATCATAAACAATAACCTTAAAATATTACAACAACATGTAATCAAACCATAAAGGTTAGCTAATAGAAAAGAAAATCAATCCTACTCTAAACTATGCATCAACAATCTTCCCAAAGTTCTGAATACTAAATGCATAAAACTCCCAACTCGTTTCTAGAAATAACCCTAGAGGTCGTTGGGTCAAAAACCTCCATAGATCAGTGTGGCATGCTATTCAAGAAGGACTCACACCATCAAAATTGTATGCCAAAAGCCAGATATTATAGATTGTATAACCTACCCGTAGATCCTACGTTTGATGTAGATCTTCATGGGGTCCAAACCCCTCAAAGAACCCTCTTCTTCCTCTTCAACTTCCGGAAATCAAGAAGAGACATGCACTAGAATCTAGTTGTACAAATATATATCTTTCCTAAATTTCATGGTAATCCATGTGAAACATCATATAAAAAATAATAAATGCTTAATTAACAATCTTTTCACATATGCAAGAAAATATTAACACGTAATTTGGGGAAATAAGATGGTTCTTCTTCTTACTGCGAATAGCATGTACAATAATAGAAAGAGAGAGACGTCTCTAAATCTTCCATCTTCGAATGTACCGTCATCCGGATCCGTCCCGCCCTTGCCTCATCAGGATTCTTTCAACATCTGTGCACACGAGACAGACAGTAAGTCGATGAATGACTTCCAGGAACAAGGGTTTCCGTAAAACTGGGAAGTGTAGGAGGCATGGGAAATCGATTTCAAATTGGGCTCCAACAGTATAATGTCTAATTTTCTCCCCCTTAGGCCATGGCTGGCGAGGGGGATTTTAGCCCTCAAAGTAGTTTCAATCATAGAAAGAGTCAGCTGCGGGCCGGGGTGGTTGAATTGGCTGGAATAAACCATCAACCTAGCTCAAAAATAGGATTTTGTATATTTTAATGATTTTTAATGTACGCGGAAAAGTATTCTCATCTCCATGATACACTGAAAGTCTAGGAATATCCACGTATGGGATTTTAAACACTATTTTTTATGAAATTTTAATCAATTGTGGGAATGTTTACACAAAGGAGACAAATCTACAGAATCAAATGAGGGTGAAAAATGATGCTATAATAAATTCAATTCTATACTAAGTCTGAAACTTTGATAAAAGAAAAGCTCACTGATAACTTGGGTACTCGCTACTTTATGAATTAATTTATCAAGTGAAATATGATTGTAATTTAATAACTACTCAAAAGAACAAAGCCTCAATCCAAAATTCTAAAATATTGATTAAGAAATCCATAGATCACAAAACATCTTCACTATCTCAACCTCACTCCTTTGTACTTTCAATTCTTAATCGGCCTTCACTTACTACACTTTCAAAAGTAAGTGTGTAAATGCTAGTGTAGTTACCAAATGGATAAACTTACAAAATAAAATATGACAATCTATATTATTTCCTGTCTCAAGAGTGTATCCAAACCGATGAGGTATAAAATAATTTGTGCATAAGAGAAATATTTGACAAGAAGGCTAAGAGAATCAAATACTAAAGACACTAAGGAAAAAAATGACACAATTCTTCAAAAACCTTTCACACCTCAGTGCTCATTCAAAAATAAAATACATATTTCACACATTTTCAAACCAATCACAAGATGAAATCATTACATTTGTTTCCCAATCATACTTATTCATTTGAAACTTATTAGAAACCAATAATTCTTCAGTCGGTTGGGCTAAAAGCACTTTAATCCTTAATAAGACTTGGTTACTAAAGCCAAAAGAACAAAGATTTTAATAGGGGAAACTCTCAGATAAGGAAAAAGAAACAAGATCAATTCCTACCCAACATACATGGATCACAAGTAGCTGAATCGTTGGCAAAGAAACTTAAAGATTTATCAAATTCACTATTGCTTACATTATGTTGTCCATCACAAAATCTTCAAGAAGTCCAAATGCATTTAATATGCTAGATTTGAAATTAATTTGGCAATTTTAAAGGAAGATCTTATTAAGTATTTATACGATTATACATTCTTTGCAAACCTCTAAACAATGGTTATCAATACCCAATAAAATGGCTTCACAAATAGATCTTTTCAAACTTAATGGCTATGATACAAAACATAACCACTTTAGGGTAATCATACAACCCAAAGCTCACATTGATGGAACAAAGTGTTAAGGTAATTAAATATTACCGTAACCAAATATTAAGAGGGTAAACAAATAGGCTTCAATAATCAATCACACATTCTTAACCCAAATAGAGATAACACAAATAAATATTAAATGTATAAAGTGACTCCTTCCCATATATGATCTATGAATACTCCAAATCACACACAACTACATATTTGAATAAGACAAAAGTGCTAGAAAAATAAAAGAATATTAAACAAGTTTCACAAGAATACTCAACCATAAAATGGACACCATTGAATAAGTATTCAATGGAGGAGTAATGATCTGTATAGGCTGGGCCCAAACCAACCAACTCATGGCCTCCTTAAAGAGAGATTAAACCTATACAATGAGAAGAATTAACAAGATTAAATAATAATGGAAGGAGAAACCTAGAAGAATTTATGCTTATTATTAGTGAAAATCTAATTATTTTAATGATATCTTTAGCAATCCATCCCCCAAAAGGATCATGGGGAAGTGGGGAATAACCCCTATAATTCAATCCAAAACACAGAGTACAATGAATGGCTTTTTGTTTCCATAACTCACTATATAAATTTTTGCATTACAAATTTATCTTTAATGCTTGTCCATTAAAACCAAGAAGGAAAATTGAAATACATTGTAACACTAATGGGAGTCTAAAAATCAATACTTAATCAAGGAAATGCAAATTTTATGGGATAATCTTCCTTTTTTTAAAATTTGAGCAAGTGATTTAGATTCGAAAAAACTACATTTTTACAAAAATTTTCAAAGAACTACGAATAACTTCGAACTGTGATGAATTTTTTAGAAATTGTCCATAGTGATCCTACTTCATATTTTAAACGGCTTTGTTTTGGAATTCCAAGATTATTCTGTCCGTACTAAAAATTGAGGAACTTTACAGCCCAAAATCGCTACAAATTTGGGGTTGTAGCATTAATTAATTTCTAAAAATCCATTGTTATGACCTAGGTGAATTTTTGACTCATGTGGAAGTGTTTAAAACATTATTTTGGACAAAAACCATATTCATTATTTCCCAAAAATTTTCAAAGTATGTTGGCTCAAATTGGTGCAAATATTACCTTTAGTGCATGAAAAATTCAATGAAAGATAAGTGCAATTTGTTCAGAAATAGGCTCCAAAATAATTCCAAACATGTGTTTATAATACCAAATGAGGCATTTTCCTTCATGAAAATCTTTGAATGATGAAGTGGTCCACATATCCTTGGTAGAAGGGATCCCAGAAATTTAGGAACAAGACAATTCCATATTAACAACATTTAATGAATATTTGTCCCAAAAAATGCATATAAAAAAGTTATTCTTAGGTGATAAACTATGCATAAATCTTCGTTATTTCATCAAAACACCGTAGAAGTGCAAAGTAGAAGTTCATAGATAGTAAAAAAATGTTGGTTATGAAGAACATATTGCAAAGGATGCATTAAGTACGACTATTTCAAGGCCCACAACCCCCCCCCCCCACCCCATATTGATCATATTGCATGTCCTCATGCAAGTTAATGAATTGTTGTATTAATGCTCCCTTTCTTCAAAAACAAAATTTGGAAATACTATGGGTGACCTTACACTTCTGTTTAATGTAGTTCCTACAACTTTGTATAGACAAAAATTCATCCTCTTGTAGATATCAAAAGGTCGAGAAGGAACAAGAATGCTGGTTTTTGTAGACTCTATCTAGATATTGTGAAGAATGTGATTTTCTGGAGAATTAACTAATGCTAGCTACCCTAGGAATTCTAACATTGTTGTCAATGTAAATATAGTGTTATCATGAAATAACCAAAATCATCAATATTTCCACGAAGCATCTCAAGAGAAACTCAATTACATTCTTCATCTCAATATCCTCATTACAAATAAAAGTGACATAATTTGAAAGCCATAAGTGGTGTTAAAAAAATGGATAATAGGGAAAGGAAAGATGAAAAATACCTTCCAAGGATGACTATCCATCATTATCCAAGAATATAGTTGAAGTCTTCTATAATGCAAAGTGAATCACCCATTAAGGGTGCCACATCCACATAGAAACCTTCATATTTCTGAAATATAGAACTCCCATTAACACTGGGGCATGATTTTAATCCATTTAGAGATATGATAATGAGTTCAGTGGAAAGACAAAAATACCAAAATCGTAGTGTAAAATTAACTTTAATACCACAAGCATACCTTGCTAATGTTCAAAACAGAGCCCAGTCCGCCAATAGTCTTCGCCAGGTCGTGGGTGCTTAAGGATAGGGCCACTTGGGTTCATAGGACCCGCACCCAATGGTAATTTTAATGGAATACTTTGAGTAGCATGCATTTAATGTTAGAACCATAATAAATCGTCAAATTCATGTGACCATGACCCACAACCTACATTCCTATGTTTAGGCCAGGTCTCTTAGTAATGGTTGTATATGAGGGGGCTGCCCCTTTCAGCCCCGCCCAAATAAATATTAAACTTTATATTGTACTCGTGACCATAGTAGTTAAGAACTACTGTGGGTCTACTGTCGAGTCGCCGATTGCTACCCTTTCCAACCCAATAAGCCTTATCTGCATCCACATAAACAATTTTTGATACAAACCATTTCGTTTGACCTTTGGGGCTACGATGGCTCTAGGTGCCACGTGCGCCCGTTTATTGGTTTTACATGTTAATTATCTGTAGAATATTTTTTGGAATATTCTAATATTCTGTGGAATAATTTTTTTTTTTAATAATTTTTTTTTATAAAGTCAACTTCACAACCGTCTTTTTTACTCCGAAATTGAGAAAATTCAAAAGTTGAATAAATTTCTAAAAGATCAGCTTTTCGTGTTGTTCACGCTACAAGATCATCTTTTCTGTTTCTTTCCTATCGTTATGTTTGGACCATTGAAGAACTAATTTTGAGCATTTTTCCATTAAGGACATAGCCATGTCCTTAATGGAAAACAAATTTTTCAAAAAAATTAGTTTCCAGATAACCCTCTAGTTTCATCCTTTTGTGAAAGGTGAAATAACTGCAGAAAAAGCCCCAACAATCAACTCAGTGAGAAATAATAATTTAGTTATGTTTTCTCGCATCGTAGAGCTTCGGACTTTACAGTTCTCAAAGCCATCTAAACAAATTCAAAAGGTGTGAAATAGGCCAAGAATGCCTCGGTTTCATTTACCTTGCACAGAGAAACACACTCCAATACACAAACCCCTCTCCTTCCAAACCGATGGCTCCTTTCCATCTTCTTCATGCTTAAACCTTTGAAGATGACCTCTCAGATTTCATACCTACTCCATTGAGTCCAAGGTCGAAGAGACCCAAAATAAAAATAAAAAAATTGGTCAGAAGGATTCTCCTAGCCAAAGTTATTGTGACTGCGGATCATGTCCTTAATGGAAACATCAAAAAATTAGTTGCTCTAAATGGTCCAAACTAGAATGAAAGGAAAGAGCTCGAAAAGATGATCCTAGCCATTAACGACACCGAAACTGGAGAGCATGTTGTATGAGAAATTTATTCAATCCTAATTTTCTTAATTTCGTGTAAAAAAGGCCAAGCCACAGATTAATTTTATAAAATTTTATTAAAAAAATATTCCATGTATATTATGGAATATCTCATATTCTACAAAATATTCTATGTAGATCCAATAAAGGTACATCAAATGAAAATGGTTTGTATCAAAATTGTTTCGTCACAAGAGGAATGTAATTCTGCTCATGTATGGAAAACAAAGTACCACTAATGGGCCACGAGTAGTTCTCTAACGGTATTATGGTCACGAAATTTATTAATAAAGTTTACTATTGATTTGGGCGAGGCCCGGAAGCAAGTCGCACCCCTCCCATATAACCCGTATTTACTAGAACCGTGCCCCAAACATGCGTATAACACAAGCTTGTGGGTCATGGTCACATGAATTTCGACATGATTTTATTATATATATAAATAACATTAATGCAACCACACAGACCCAAAGTCTTCTCTCTGCGAGTTTGCTGCCTGCGTGGTCCTATTGACCCCCATGGAATCATCCCAAGGCACTCACGACCTAGCGGGGAAGATTTACATGGACTCATCCTATTTTGGTGGTCGCCCCACAATTAGCTACATTCACAGCCTACCCGTATTTTGTGGATGGGTTTCTAGCCCGAACTGGACAAAGTTTGTTTTTGACCCTGTCCGGAGCTAGGGAAATCCAATTGGGACGAATTTTTGCTTTATTTTAGGGGTATTGGAGCATTCTGTGCCACTGGAAATAAAAGCCAGAGCCATCAGGCATTTATCTCAGTGTTTTATCGAGAGAACTTGAAGAGCCACCAGGCTTGGGGAATGGAGAGTTGTATTGTCATATTCATCTCGTTTCGAGGTGAATTTGCATTGTTTTTACCGTTTCCAACACTGAGTCTGCTTATGGGGATATTTCAGCCTATTAAGTCTTTCTTCATGATGTATAACTATTTGGGTATTATAAGAGAAGGTGGAAGCCCATTTTGGGGGCTTTTGGACCCTAAGATGTAGCCCAAGAGAGGGGTGAACTGCTTTATCGATGTTTGTTTATATGTTGTGAGTTCTTGATTATTTCCAGTTTAATACCTCAACTGCAAATTGAAATAAGTCCTCTTAATCAAAAAAAAATTTAATTTTTAACAAAACACATTGTTCGATTGCAAAACACGAAAAGCTGCAGACACATCTATTAAAGGTTATTGAATACTTGAACCAAGAATGTCATTTTCATAACAAGATCATTGACTCCATTGTTTATTTTTTTAGGCAGAAGACCGTTTTAGGCTCAGATAGCCTAGTTTCATCCTTTCTTTAAAGGTGAAATAACCAAGAAAGCCCCATCAGTCAATTCGTATGAGAAATAATCTGCCCACACGTTTTCGATCATTCCAACATGTATCTATAGTGCCTAAAAAAAAGGATTCCTTTTAACCCAATGAAATTTTGGTGTCCCATCTATTAGATATAGACATCTTAGGTCATTAAAAGCATTAATATTGATTGAGAAATTAACTAAGGTGTTGTATTGACTTGGTAAATCATTGAATAAACACACACCATTAGAGCCGACATGAATGAACAAGCTAACTCATGGTGAGACCTATTTTCTTCTATATTTTCAAATTTGCCCCCACCCTAGCTTGGTGACCGTAGTGGTAATTTCATCCCTGCCGCCCATGACTGGGCGGGTAGGCCTGGCCGAGGAGAACTCTTGTCCCTCAATTAATCTCTTTTAAACAAATTTGATTATGGTTAATCTCGTATAGGTTACTTAATGGGAGAAAAACAAGCCCTTAATAGCACAAGATGGCGTAAATTTTTTTAATGACTAATGTTTACCGTTAGATCCTTTTACTTAAAAGACCATTTTTAAAGAAGGCATCTCAAATAATGACCAAAATAGTCCTCGAGTTAATCATGTTATGGTTTTCATGAGATCTCATTAGGGTTTTATAGAGATGCTATCCACCATAGATGATTTTCATGAATATCTTCAAAGAGAAAGTTTAAAAGGTTTATTGGATGGATAGTTTGTGATCGTGATCATGTCCAAGTTGGAAAATGCCTGCAAATGTGGAACTGCTAGGAATTGCTGTAACCCGAACAACCGAAAAGGCCCGTCACCGCAATTATGGTGCCATGAACGAGACCTCAAATCCGACTTCATATGAAAGTTATGCAGTTTGAAGTTTTCGCATCCTTTAAAAAAAATCAGTTGACTAAAGTTGAGCTAATTAAAAATTAAAAGAGAATATTCTTGAATATTCCTTATGGGTCATTACATTTTGACAAGTGTCAAATGTTTTTATATGAAGTTGGTTTTCTGACTGGGCAATTATGGGCCAAATCATGGGCTGCCACGTGGTAGGCCCGCAGGCCGCCACGTGGCCCTGCTTGTGTGAAAGGCGTATCAAAAATTTGTTTGCACTCACGGATTCAACGAGGGTCTATCCCCCGTTAGCATAAGTGCCCAAATCCACCCGGCTACGTGAGGAAGAGGTTCTTAACATGTAATGGTTTGAATTCATATTTGACGTTTGAAACGACATGGTGGGCAAAGAAAGGGGGCGTTAGCCCCATATTCACGAGACCATGGTCCATGGAACCGTGGCTCAATTATTAGCGCCGCCAGCTATCATTAACCTCCCATCCAACCCATGACATGTGACAAGGTGGATGTGCTTAATGGAACGGTTTCAAAACCGTTAGCTCGCGGTTAATCCCAGCCCCGATGGAAATTGAATGTGACCGCATCCATATCACATTAAATGCCAATCGGCTAGTGTACGCCTAGTTTGGGTGCATTCCACCAAATCGTGATTTTGTGCCAAAATTAGCGCTCCTAATGAGTAAGCCCAAGATGCCAGGGTTTTCGAAGTGACATTGGGTGAAATTTGATTTGGTCATAACTTTCATTAATATTGAGCCAAATTGACGAAAAGTTTAACAATTTTGGCTATTACATTCTAGAGAGTTTAATAGTTTTAGAGTGAATAGAGGTGTCCTTTAGACACGTTTTCTTCAGCAATCTTGAAGAGCCACATCACCATGAAAATGGGAGCTATGGGCTATACTTCACCGTTTCGAGGTGAAACAAAAGCCATTTAGCTTATTTATATCTTATGAATTCAATTTCACAAATTAGTTTTTGTTTGTTTAGGCATATTTCACTATAGTAACTATTTTGAGAAACTTTAATAGAGCAAGGAGTAACATGCCCGTTGGGAGCTTTGACCTGACAGACAGAAAGCCCAAGAGGTGAACTATCTCATCATGTTATGTCATGTTATGGTGAAGTTTATCTATTGTGCTTTTCGATTTAATATGTTAAACAAAGAAATTTAATTTTAACATTCCTCACACATAAGACTCGAAACCTTATCAAAAACATTTGTTTAACTTGCACATTATGGAGAAGCATTAAAAGTACTTAATTTAATGGAAAATGGATACTGGGATAGCATTACAAATAGTTCCATTTTCGGCATCGATGGTATCGATCTGTGGATTCGAGCCCAGAAGCTAGATTTTTACCCATTTGTCATGTGCAAAGATATATTGATTGTCTTTGCAAGTTTTGATGCTTACTAGCTAAACTTAAAATATGAGGAAGGACAATTGCTAAAAATGTAATCCACAACCAAGAAGAGCCATAGAGCCACCTCCAAGTGTCATTGAAGAAGCCTCAGCATGTCTTCAAGAGAAGGAGAAGCTCCTTAACAGGTTGATCCCAAAGAAGAAGAACAGCATTCCAAAATCTTTCCTAGACATGACAGAGATGGTGGAGGATACTCTACCAGGGAAAGAATGATAGGCTTGTTGAAGAAGAGTCTAGACACCAAAGAAGGAGAGGGTTATTCAGAGGAAATAAAAGGATGAAAATTCAAACAGTGAGATGAATAGAAATGGTGATCCACTATCCTTAGCCTCATCCTCTTCCTACATCGCCATCCCCTACTTCGGTGAATCAATATCACAAGTCTAAACCACTGCAAAAGTCCATTTTTGGAAGCTTGATGTTAAATTGGCTTCAATGTTTATTGCAGAATAATGTAGAGAAACTTGGCAATTGGATAAGACAATGGAAGTTTATTTTGAGGATACATAACCTTCATGAAGACTACACCAAGATTCAGTTAGCCTCTTTGAGAATGGAAGAGCAAAGAAGCTGTATGGTGGGAAGCCAAGACTAAGGATGAAATTAAAAACATGGTAAGATCACTTTATCATGGGTCAATTTATTTCCGCAGAATTAAACAAGAATTTTAACCATTAGCTCATTTACAAAAGGCTATTCATGAACTCTGGCAAAGTTTTAGACAACTTAAGGACAAAGTGTTCAAGATTACACTCAAGAGTTGACGAATGGTTTTATTACTGGAATTGATTGCATAGCCAAGAGATCTTATTAAATATAGGTATTTATATAGTTAATTTTATACATACTATCCTTATGTTCAATCCTATTTTACATGACGAGGTTTTAGTGTCCAAGCCACGCATTTAGAGGCTAGAGGTAAACAACTAGATGGAAATGAGGGTATTGAATTTAAAGGCAAAGGTAGAAAAAGAAATGAAAACTCTAGGAAAGAAAAAGGAAAGTTATTTTTGTAAAAATTGTTCCCAAACAAATACAATGAAGCACTATTGGAAACTTCATCCTGAGTTGAAGCCGTGTCTTTAAAACCAAAGATAAGGCCAAAGAAAAGGGAAAACGTGCTGGTAAATCACAGCAAGACTTAGGGTCCGAACTCTGTGTGATGAATAAAAGAATAGCCATGGGTGGTACTAAAGAAAATAAAGGGGAAAGAGATTGTAAATGAAACAAAACCCAAACTTCTAGCACTTTAAACTGGCTTGCATAGAACTCCAAATGAAGAGAGGAGGATAGAGCTATTTCATGTGAGGATAATAGCCAAACACACAAAGATAGAGACATTATTTGATAGGTCACAAGAATCCCATCTTAGAAGACTTATTCAAGAAGCTGAAACTTAGGCAACCATTCCACATCCAAAGCCATATCCACTGATGGATTTGCAAGGATGTTAATTACAAGCCAAGGAAGTGCATGTTGCGTCACCATAACAGCTCATTATGTTGACTATTCTAATTTTAGATGTGGTACCGCTTGAAATTACGTGTTTGGAAGTCCGTACTTATATGATAGAAAATTGATCTTCCATCTCCAGAGAACAAGTACCATTTGTTCAAGGATGGTAAGGAGTTTATTTTCAGAGAGCATTATTGGAAGAAGCTAGAATTGTTCTATGAATGCGGTGGAATGAAAATATTACTGTAATGCAAGTCAAAATCGACTTGTTGATGATTGCTTAAAACAATTTTGTACAAAATCATTTTCATGTTATTGCTGATGTAAATGATGATATGCTCTTACCAGTAGTTCGTTCAATAGAGGATGCGAAGATGTTGCAGAAAAGTGTTCTTATGTCGATCGGTGCAGTAGAACAAAGGCCAGGCAAGGTAGTAAAATCCAAGAGAGGGCGTTAAGCATGCAAGAAAAAAGAGACAAAGTTCAGCAAAGAGTCATTATCAGGTTTCAGAATGCGTATTGGTATGGCGAGAAACTTGCTCGAGACCGACACAAGTACATGGCTCAGTCTGCAAAAATTTGCCATGAGGACAACAAGGGTGTGACTTCACTTCGGCTTTTTCAAGGTAGACCATTGTAGAGCAATATGATTTCTACAAATTATATTTTTTGCCTAAAATTTCAAAAATTTCATCATATCTACCAAGGTTAGCAATGGGCCACTTCCATGGATTCAAGGAAGAATTTATCTTTTTAGGAGAAGCTCAATTTGATGAAGCTGGAAGATTTAGTATTCAAGGTTGAAAGAGTGGAGAATCAATCTCCTCATCTTCAATTTTCAGAATTTAGAGTATTTTTAAATTCAAAAGCTTCCCATTTGGGGAGGTGTGAATGTGTGATCATGTCCAAGTTGAAAAAATGCTCAAAAATGAACCGCTTAGAATTGGTTGCAACTCGAATGACCGGAAAGTACCTCGTCTTTATGATTATGGCACCAGTGAACAAGACTCAACTACTCGGCCGTATGTGAAAGTTATAGTTTGAAGTTTTTGGCATCCTGTAAAAAAAAAAATCGCATACCAAAGTTGACTTTTCAATTTGAAAATTAGGTGAGAATATTCTTTGAATATTCCAAAGAATATTCTGGAATATTCCCTATGGGCTCATTACATTTTGACAAGTGTCAATGTTTTATTTGAGGTTGGTTTTATTGCAGTAAATTATGTTGTCAATGGGTTGCCACGTGGGCAGCTCCGAGAGGCCGCCATGTGGCCCCAAGCCAGAAGGAAAGGTGTATCAAAATTTTTTTGTACCTGGGCTGACTTTAGCGTGTGTCTAGCCTGAAGACAAGTGCCTAAATTGTACCCAGGCGTAGAGTTCTAACATGTACTTGTTTTGAATTCATATTTGACGTTGAAAGAAATATGGTGGGCTGGAAAATGGGGCCAACCCCAAGTGCTAGCCTCATTCATGGTGGTTCCATGGTCCATGAACCAGGCTCAAGTATTAGTACTGGTGGTTAAGGGCTTAACCGCCCATCCACCCATGACATGTGATAGCACTGGGGCAATTACTGAACGATTAAACCGTTATGCCACTCACACTCCATAGCCCCGACTTTAACCGATGTGACCGCACCCATATCACATTAAATGCTGTTCCAAGCAAGTAGCTCCACCTAGTTTGGGTGTGTTCCACCGTTGAGTTTATGCCAAATGAAGCGCCCTCCTAATTGGAGTTGGCCCACATTTAGTAGGGTTTTCAAGGACATTGGGTGTAAATTTGATTTGGTCATAACTTTTCATTAGAATATTGAGCCAAATTGGACTAAATTTGTGTCATATTTTTGGCCATTCTGAGCATTCGAGAGTTTGGGATAGGTTGCAAGAGTGAACAAAGGGAAATATTTAGCTACTTTTTCTTCAAGGAAGCTTGAAGAGCCATCGTGGCCACTTCCCGTGAAAATATTTAGATAATATACTTCATCGTTCAAAAATGTGCCATTTTTAGCATATTTATGTCTTCCTAATTCAATTTCACAGCTTTTTTTTTTCCTGTTTAGTATTAGTTTCTCACCTAGATAACCAATTTGAGCAACTTTATAACAATATATACCCATTGGGAGCCTTGACCCGACAGACAGTCAAGAGGGGTGGAATTGCTCCTTATCGTGTTGTTGTGTTATGTTATGGTGAATTTTACTCCACTGTATTTTTCTTTTAATATGTTAAAAGTAGATTATTAATTAATATCTCTCACATACATCTTAAAACTTATTTAAAAAAATATTTTAAGTTTAACTCAAGACATGGACAAGATTTCTAATAATTTAATTTAATGGAAATGACATTTGTAGTATTACAAATAGTTCCATTTTCATATCACCGTTAGAATGAATAGGTCAGTAGGATTTTAAGCTTATGAATGGAAAGTATCAACATAAAAATAAAATCCACCTAACCGACCCAATGAATGATCAACTATAATCAAAGCCACTTTATAAATAGCAGGGCATTAATAGTGAAAAACTTCTAACAAGTCTTACTACAAGAGTGCATAATGACAAAAAATCTAATAGTTCAAGCCTTAGAATTGCGCTTTATAAAAATATGTAATAATTGTTTTCATATGAAATTTTTATATGTTTTTCTTATACTACCCTACCCTAATTTAGAGAGAGCAGATATCCTCAGAGTAAGAGAAAGTACTTTCAATGTATCCATCCGCGTAACAAAAATTTAAATATACTACAATAATTTTAAAGAATAAAATTCAAATACATACTTAGCATGAGAAAACCAACCACTTTATCACATTATGTATTAGAGTTAATGGATAATGGAGAACATGGGTGTTCAAGATCTTTTGAACCAAAGCCACTTGGATCCACATATTTATGATTTTCCATAATCCTATACAACCTTCCAGATTGATAATCATCTTCGTATATACAGAATTTGCAAGAAAAATAAAAACCCTCAATTTCCAATCAAAGATCTATTTTTTATTGACAAGAATGGTTAAGGAAATTATGAAAGGTTTTGCTTCTTCACAACAATTTTAGATGGGTTCCAACTCAAAGATTGCCTCCGAATATTAGTCTTTGAATTAGATATTTCTGGGTGAATTTTCTATAGGATAGATTAGAAGTCAAATTCCACCTTCACCCCAACCTTTAGTAAAGGATATGTCATTACACTCTGTAAAGGGAGTCAATCAGCAACATAATAGGTGTTTTAAATTTCATAACCCGTTTGTTTGGTTTGTAAGTTTGGTTACAGTCAGACTAGGAGTTCTGAATGGATTAGGATTTATTGGAGTTTGGACTAGGGTTAGGTATAGTAGGTTTGAATTAGGTTATGATTAGGTTATGTGTGTAGTTTCAATTGGAGTATGGCTCAGGGTTAGTCTTAGGTTCTGTTAGAGCAGATCAGAGCTGATTAGGCCAGTGTGATTAGACATGGTGTCATATATGTATTATAAGGGCCAGGAATGGATTAGGTAAGGATGCAAGGTATTGGACCATGGAGGAGACACTGATGGTTCATTGATTAAATCGTGTTTTTTGTTGTTCAAAAATTGATTGTACAAAGACTAACCTAGAAGAGGCCTAAAACCATTCCTTGAGCTGCTGGATATCTAACCCGAGAGAGAGGGATTGAATGAGAGGGCCATTATGGCCATGAAGCAAGGTATTCAATTGTAGAAGGAATAAAATATTTCCATGAAGTTGTAATATTATAAACAAGTAGATAATAGTTGAGGAGAATAAGCATTAGTACATGTATTGAAAGATGACGGATTTGATTTACACTGAACATATTCAATTCTTACTTGATTCCCTGAGTAATTTTATAATCCCTAGACGTGATGAGAAATGATGTTGAATGAGCATCCTCACAATTTTTTCAAACTTTTATACTGACAGGTGGGAACCTTCAGAAGTGCTTCTTCTACAATTGGGAAAATATCAACAATGGTTCTTCAGATTCTTCTGCTCATCTTGAAAATCATCTAATGTAGAAATCAAAGAGTTGATAATATTATTTTTGTGTCTGTAAAAATACTAAACCTATGCACTTGTGAGTTCACCATCGATTGATTTGTATATCTATTCAGAAACATCAAAACTCCTCATTGAAAGATTCCTCAAAAGACCATTTCTATGTGCTCAACAAGCTTTTGGTATATCCTATCATCACATTTATGAGTATATAGGTGGGGGTTCTTACAACACCCAAGAGGTAAAAACTTAAAAATATAAGCAAGATATGCGGTGAGAAAGAAACAAATTCAAGGAATAGATTCTAATGAAATAAATTTGCAAGAAAATTGTA
Organism: Pinus albicaulis; assembly: GCA_034641835.2. Classification (NCBI taxonomy): domain Eukaryota; kingdom Viridiplantae; phylum Streptophyta; class Pinopsida; order Pinales; family Pinaceae; genus Pinus; species Pinus albicaulis. Next base: position 387,462,930 of record CM076578.1, on the reverse strand, counting down.
AAGAGCAAACCAAAATGTGTTAAGGTCAAAATAAGGTCAAATTAATGCAAGTGCCTCCTCGACAATGACGCAAAAATGTTGTGTAGTATATGGTATATTAATAAACCAAAATTGATGTCAATTTGGGGTCTGTGAATTCGAGGTGCAACACTAGAAATGATAGAGAAAGACTTAACAACCTCGCAAAATACAAAATCCTTATTTTGTCTAGAAAATTTCTCACACCTTGAGTTCCCACCTAGTCAATCCTTATTCAGAGTCCGGAACTCAAAAAAAATCTTTAGAAATGAATCATAGAAAAACTAATCGTGTAATCAGACAAAAATATGTAAGAAAACCCTAGTTATTAGCCAGTAAATCAAAATCACTCCCTACTCTAGATATGCATCAACAATATTCCAAAGCTCTGTGAAGACAATGCACGAAATCCCAACTAATTCTATACTAATTATATAACTACAAAAGATAATAATATTGATAAACTTAGGTAATTTCTACTTTACTAATTAATTTTTTATGAATTATGATTAAAATATGAATAATCACTCAAAAAGAACAAAAACTTCAATTGAACAATTCCAAAATAGTTCTTAATGAAATCCACATAGGTCACAAAACATTTTGCACTATCTCAACTCACAACTTTGTATTCTCCTCTTCAATTATTGTACTTCTCACTCCCACTCATTATACTTTCAAAAGGTAAAGTGTCGAAATCTTGTGTACTTAACTAAATAGATAACTTACAATTGTAAAAATGACGCTTTTGCACATTTCCTCAACCACGAGGTATCTCAAATCAATGATCTAAAAGAATTGGTAGAGAAATATTTTAAGAGAAGGATAAGACAATCATATTCTACGAAACCGTGGTAAACCAATGAACCACTCCTAAACAAACATGATACTAGTTCATTTAATTACTAAAATTACATATTTCACATGTTCTCAAACCAATCACAAGATGAAACACCACATTTTTTTCCTTTGTCGAATTTTATTCAAAATGAAACTTAGTAGAAAACCAAAAGCCAAAAGAACAAGTTTGTAACAATAGGAAAGTTCAGACATGAAAAAGAAACAAGATAAAATTCTGTACCTTCAAATATACATGTTAGACCCACGAATATAGCTTGAATCGTTGGCAAGAAACGTAAAGATTTAGCAACTTAACTTATTGCTTACATAATGTTCGCATCAAAAAATCTTCTAAAAAAGTCAAATGCTCTTGATATGCTAGATTCAAAAAATTCTCAAGGGTTTTAAAGGAAGATATTATTAAATATTTTTTACCAGATTGTAATATATTTCAAAACCTCAAAAGGTTATCAATACCCAAGAAATGGATTCAAAAATAGATATTCTAGTTTACTAGTTACATACGTAAAGATAACAACCACCTTCGTGGCAACTTTTCATACAAACCTAACTCACAATGATGGAAAAAAGTGTCAAAGTAATTGAACTGCTGTTGAAACCAAATATTAAGAGGGTAAAGGAAATAATTTCAAGAATCGATCCGAACACAATCTAACTCAAATAGAGATAAAAATATTATTAAATGTATATAGTGAATCCTTCTAATATTTGAGCTACGAATACTCCAAATCACAAACAGTTCATATATTTTACTAATATAGAGGTAGAAAAAATAAAATAATATTAAACAAGTTTCTACAAGAATACTCAACTAGTGTAAAATGCACTACAATGTTATACTTCAAAAAAAATCCACACACAATGCTATCTAATGGAGAAGTAACGAGCTATATGGGTTGGGACCAAACCAACAACCATACCCTCCTTAAATAGGGATTAAAATACATCGAATGAGAAGCATTAACAAGATTAAATAACAATGGAAGGAGAACATGTAAATTTATGCTTATTATTAATAAAGTCTTCATTCTTTTAATACATATTCAATAGTTTAACCTCAAATTATCAAAGGAAAGGGGAAGAAACCCCTTGGTGGTTCACAATCCAACAACATGAGAGTACAAGGAATGGTTTCTTGTTGCCATAATTCAACTTATATAAATTTTCTATAAATTAGCTTAATGCTTAACTTTTACAAGCAAGAGTGAAAATTGAATCCCAACAATGTTCCATCAATGAGAGTACACAGCAACTGCCATCTTAATCAAGGAAATGCAAATATGATTCAAAATTTTCCATGTTTTTTTGCAACTGGCATGATTTGGAATTCTAAGCAAGTTATTTTTTTACAAAATTGCCTCAAAGAACCCCACTGAATCCCCAAACCATGAAGAATTTTGGAGAATCGTGTTCATTGGGAGGTTAATTTTTCATATTTTCAACAAAAATCATGTTTCTGAATTCTCGATATTATTCTTTATCTAGATCTAAACGAGGGAGAAATTTGGAAATTTGAAAACTAAAGTAAAATTTGGAGTTTTAGCATGAATTAATTTCAAAATCCATCCATGTACCTAGTGTGAATTTTGAACTATGTGGCAGAAACATCATTCTTGACAAAAACCATCTTTATTTTTTCAAAAAGTTGCCAATGTATGAAATCCTCAAATTGGTGTAGTGTTGCTATTTAGAGTGGTGAACATGTTAGTGAATGTTATAGGTGCATTTCACTAACAACAAGTCTGGGCCAGTTCCAAACAAAATGTTTTTACTAAATGTGCATAACAATGTATAATTAACTTTGTTGAATTGAATGATGAAATGGCCTCACATATCCTTGGTGAAGGATCCCAGTGTAATGGGAATAAGATGTAAATATGCATTAACAACATTTAATGAATACTAGTCCAAAATGCATTAGGAAAGGTGTAAGAAAATAGTAAAAATACAAACCAAGCACAAATATTTAGTTGCATCAAAATAATGTAGAAGGGGTATGGGGAGTTCATGTCGGTAAAACAATGAAATAAGAAAGGGGTGCATCATATGGGTAAATTATATGAAGTACCTATAATTTCATATTGAACACATAGCATTCAATCAATTTTCTAATTTTTTCAAATCACTTCTATTGAAAAGGTGGATACCCACTCAAAAAAATTATAAGAATTTGAGATGACAAAAAGAAAAATCCATGTATCGCTCTCATTTATATGATATTGCATTAACGAAACTTAGATTTTGAGTTTCAAGTATTACTAGAAAATAGCCATAGGTGACAAAGATATGGTTATAATTTACTACTTATAGGCGTTATTATAATTTCTAGGTATTTGGACTCGATTAATTCAAGATATCATTGAATTCTTTGTGTAGAAATCTTAAAAGTGAATTTATATGAAATTCTTGTATATGGGAGGGGCTTGTAGAAGCTTAGGAAAATCAAAACATTTTTTTATTGGGATATTGGGATTTCAAAAACGTATACCTAGTTGATAAATAACAGCGCCATAGGAACTTGTGATGGTTAGTCTAATGGGAAGATGAGGAAGATTAAATTTCAGGTGAATTTGACTGATTTTATATACAAAATAATAATATATTTAGAGAAATTCTTTGTTTTGAAAGTATTTCATGATAAGTTTTTTTTTTTTTTTCAAATTCTCATGAAACAATTGTAAATTTTTATTATAAAGAGGTATATAAAAGTTACATAATCTGTTATTATTTTCTTGGAATATTACCATAATTCCTATGTTGAGATAATCATAGAGTATCTAAATGCTAAGAAATCCAGCCCTATCAAAACAAATCAATAAAAATATATATAAATGATTGTTGAAAACAATCTGAATATCTAATATTGTCAGTACAATAACACTTTTCATGTTGTTATATTCATGTGAGTTATGTAACACATATATAAGAAAAATACTATTAAACAAAAAGGTCCCTCCGTGTGAGGAAGAACCATGGATGTCCCATAACTGTTAAATGTTATCTACAAAGGAAGGAAGGATGCTAAAATTTTTGGAATAAATTCCATCGAGACCATACCTTCCAATATCCCATATCCTATGGAGCGCCTTCCTTGGAAAGATGATTTTCTCGTATTTCGTCTTCCCATATCTATGAAAACATGTAATGTTATGAAATTCATGTCTTAAAAATTATTTCATCAAGAATTGGTAAGTGTGTGGTTTTGCATCTCAGAGCTTTGAACCAATTGACTTGTCATTTGAGTCACCAAAATCCTTAAGATCCCCCCCCCCCCCCCCCCCCCCCCCCCCCCCCCCCCCCCTCCCGTTGGTTCTATTATTTGTTCTCTTTCCAAGGCCAATTTTTTATCATTTCTTGTGAATGTGTTGATGGTTTAGGAATAGAACCATATGCCCTCCGCGGGAGTTATTTATTTTGTCTTGATGCACCATTAAAATAAGACCAAGCCATCTCAAAATTTATTTCTTTATTCCAATATTTTGCCATGGAATGTGGAGATGATATTTATTAGGAATGAGGTGTACCCCAACTTCGATGCTATAATTTCTTTATACATAATATACATCCTTGAACAGGTTTCTGGATTATGGGTTAGTTTCGTATCCTGGCTTATAATGGGGGGAATATTCTAAAGGTTTTCATTATTTAATACATGTACCAATGGCTCTGGGTTTTGTTGTAGTTATCCCCTTCCATTCTGCAACCAAAACCCAACAGTTTTCAACACTTGAACATTAGACATGTGGAAAGGACATGAGAAACAAATGTGGAACCGTTTCTTCACCCTTTTTCAGACAAGAAACACCACCTTGGGACCTTTTTTTCCTTTTTGGTAAGTTATCCCAGGGTTAGACTTTATTCTCAGTATGTGCTGAATATAGCAATTTATATTTTGTTGACATTACAACTTCTAGAAATTATCATTGAATCTTACATTATCCAACCTCATTCATTTGACACTGAGCACTTAAGAATAAATTCACATTTTTGAGTCAAATTTGGGTTGGTGTCTTTCCTTACTAAAAGAGTTCAGTATATGTCTTCTTTATTACAAGATAGATTTTCAATATTTCATAATTTTGGGGATTTTTAACGGTAATAAATAATTTATCTCCTACAATCCAAAACAAGATCAATTTTGATCTCAATGATGTTGATGTTAAATTTCAATCAGAAAATTTTCTATCTTTTGGAGTTAAACATTAGAATGACTTGCCCATGATTAATTCAATACCCATTTTAGAACTAGTCATCAATCTCATGCCATTCCATTTTCACATGTGTAATAGTTAGAACGCTTTCCATATTTAGAGTTATGAATTTCTTGTAGTTTACTTTCCAATCCATCTAGAGAGTATATATTTTTGGTGGAAAAAATAGTCCAAAGGATATCAATGAAATAAATCAAATTTATTTGCAGGAGATGGCGAAAATAGTGAAAAGTATTTAGACCCAACCCAATGCATGCTTTTTAGAACATTTTTTTCCCAAAAACTTGTGATATACTCTTTTCTTTAGAACCTGCTCAAGCAAGAATTGTAATAACATTTTAGTAATGATATTATATCTTTGAAACCCAAGATAAAGCCATCTATTAAATCACTAAAAAATTCATCTTGTTCATTCATTTCTACAACCATTTTGCAATTCATCATTAAGTCACCAATCTTTTCAATTAATAATTTCAACAACTACAATTGATAAATTGTGATCTAACAAGATAAACTCATATAATTTGATTTTCCCTGTGATAAATAAAGGGTATCCTTACCGTATAATTTCAAATAATAAAATCATAATTGTAGATGACATTTCGTATTGACCATCATAACAGTTTTTTTTGTTAGAGAGAGTTCCCATTATAAATATGAATCCCAAATCATTAAGCTAAATAATAATACATCATCATGAAAACAAAATTAATGACAGAAATATTTTTTCAACATTATCATCCTTTTACCCACTGCTTACTTCCATAACCCATCGAGTCCCCCAACTACTAGAAGGAAAAAGAATGAGAAAAAGGAAGAAATTTCAAGACTAATTTCGAGCATAGAAATAAAAAGAGGATGCACCATTTATTAGGATGAAAGAGATATAGAACTACAATCCAATTAACAGAAGGGCACCTCAAAACTAAAACAGTTGGGACGAATCGAAAAATCAACTAATTACATCAAGATTTTAATACAAATAACTTTTTTCTACCACCCTTTCAAAACTGTATATTTAATAAAGTACACAGACTCTCTCCAGTCTTTCCCCATCCTCATGGATCTTCCGTCATAGCCAAACACTTTATGATATCGCCAACAAATGGAAGTCTGAGAATATATAATTTTATAATCATTCTAGATACAGTGTTAAGGTAGAGATTTGGATTGTATTATTAAAATAATGGTTCAACACCCAGTATACATAGAAATATGAGAATTTCAAATGAAGGACCAAAGAATTTTCCTATCTGTGTGACTCTTCAATAAAACCTCCAGCCATGTCCCTGCCACCATGATCAGGAGCCTGGGAAAATCAGAGAACCATCCACCATGTCCATGACCTAGCTATCCCTTTACAACACCCCCCATATCTTTACTAGGCCATATCTATTTTTTTTTCCTCCCCTCCATGCCGGAAAATCTTGGCCATTTAACAATTTTAAATAATGGCTTCTTTTTAAATCAATAACCTTTTGGAAGAAGGATCAATAAAGAGTACAGATATCCAAATTTTTAAATTTTCTTCCATAGAAATAACATCTCAAATCCATGTACATATCCGTGTCTTCAAAAAGATAATTTTAGGAAAAAAACTGTTTTCATCCCCACCTATAGTGCCACAACAATCTTAACCTTTTTCTATCTCCATTGCTTCCTCTTTTTTCGCTGTTAATCATTTTTTGACATTCTAATTGTATGATTATATTTTGACTATATTTAAGAATAAATTATCCCTAGGCACCAAGTCAATTTATTCTATTTTCCACCTCATCCTCTTCAAGAATTCTTTCCACGAGCCCAAGATAGCAATTTTTTCTCTTTTAAATTATGTACAGAAGGCCAAGCTAGTTCATGTCTTCTCTGGTGAACTATGTATCTGGATGAATTATATGAACATTTCATCATTAAACCACACAGTTAAATTGTAAGCTTCCAGATTCCTATTCCCTCCTTTCAATTCAGAAATAGTATACCCAAAAGTCCCTGAGTCACCCACGTCTTAAGGGCAGGAAATAATTTGGGTGATTATCTGAGAGAAAGAACCTTTCTATATCTGGAAACATATGTATCCCGGCCTCGTGTTCATTTCTCCAGCCAAAGGTTGATTGACACAGCATCACGAGCACATTGTCTACCACATTCCACAAATGGCATGAGAATGGGAGAGGGACGAGGACCCACATCAAATGGTCAATAAAAAACGCCATCATTTCAAGAGATATTTGAAGAAAATAAATTTTTTCTCCATCAACTCCTGTTTCAAAATATCCTCTCATGATTATATGGCCTATATATTTACAAAATAAGACATATTTTCAAAGTTCACAATGAGAAATTTTGTCTGGGGAAGATTCCTCATCCCTAAATATTCAATATTTTTAAATATTTGACTGGAACTCTAAAATCAAACTTCCAGAGATCTCTTTGTATCCACAGAAAATACCTGAATGTTAGAAAATCCTGAGAAGGTGAGCAACATAGCAAAACTCTAATTCAAAGTTTCTTGAAGAAAAAAATATACAGACCCAAATTCATTAATTAGCCTTCAAACATATATTTTAAATGTTGTAAACTCATGGCAATTGAATGAGAGGAAAATAACAGGGAATCTCACTAGGGATTTCTAAAGCTCTAAGGGCCCCAATGAGACATATTTTTTCTTGCCTTTATTCAGTATGTAACAAGCATGTCTTTAATTTTTCCTTGATAGAGGATTTCCTTCCTTTTTTTCTTGTGTTCTGGGGAGAGAATGAGTAATGCTAGACCACATTTTGATCCAAGATCCTCTCCTTGGGCATTCTTAAATGCAGTTGTGGTGGGAGATCAGTGACACTAGCCAGAGCACCCACAGGTAGGGGAAGATTACAGAAATGGGATATTTTAAATAATGTAATTTCAACAGGTTCAACAAATGTGTTGAATAATTGGATTGAGGCAGGATAATCTGTGCCTGGATGGACTGTGCTCCAAACATCAACAACATCACTAAATTAATAGCAGCACTATAAGAGAGAGTGGGAGTAAATGAATGGAGGCCAGGCCCAAGAAAAACATTAGGGCTGGCCTCTGCATCAACCCCTGCTATATTGATACCCTCCTCCCGATACTTGAAATCACATCCTCTCTTTGCTCTATTTTTCCAGAGAATATTTTGGAGTCCAGGAACCATCAGCCTGACTCTTGATCTCAACTGAGTTCCACCCTCAGATGAAGTGCTTAAGTTTTTTCTGACCCAGGAACCCAACTCACAAACTTTTGATGCAAGTGTAAAATCATGAACAATTTCTTATATCTGGTCCTTTCAATAATTAAAAAGTTAACATTCATATTCCATTTGTTGATACATCACATCCCCTGCATTTGCTGATAATATTCTGGGTAAATGACCCTGGCTGCGCTTAACTGAAGGTTATGTGAGTGATGTCGTGTCTATATGGGTCTGAAAGGAGTGACATCCACATCAAGATACACTCAGCTCTTTCATCTCCTAGTGGTCCCAGAAGGTAATGTAGTTCAGCACTAGAGGGGAGATCAGAGTCTCATTCAGAATGAAAACTTCATCCACCTTTCTCTTTATAAAGAAATAACTCATCAGTTTATAAAGATCTAGTCTAGTTGGGCATAAAATTTCTATTTTGGGCCCAACCTTCCATGCCTCCTAGAGTACCCAATTTATGATAAACCAACCCTTTCCAAAATTGTAGCTTCCTCCAACCTTGCATGAGTCTCCTCTGAAAGTTTGAATCCACCATTAACCTCTTCCACCGGGAATATCCTACTCATTGCATGTCCTATTAATATTAGATATGATGCCTCCATTTCTATGCAAACCTCATTTATGCCCCTAAAATAAAGTAATTGGCCTTAAGATTTTGCTATTTTACAGACTCATATATTATTCATTTTTGTTCCTTTGACTTTCTATTTTTCTCTGGGTCTAACCGTTTTGTCCATCATTCATTGCTCTCTGTGCTTTTGTTCATCAAGCCTCCTAACATTTACTTTATCTAACTTTTTGCATCCCTTGTCCCACATTTTTATTCCCCAGATTCCTAGTCGATGGAAGATATCCCCAAATCACTTCTCCGTTTCCAATACTTCCGTATTTTTCAGTGATTCCTACCCAAACCGACTATGGGTGCAGATCAGAGTTCTCAAGCTCTATCGAATATAATGAATCCCATAAGACTTATATATTGTGACCCCTATCGCCAATTCTAAATATGATCCTTCAGTAAGTGGTTGGATGTACCAATAAATCCTAAGGCTGAGGGTTCCAAAACATGACAATCTACTATGAAATGCTCTAGAATAAAAATCAGGAAGAAACCTCAAATTTTTTGAAATAAACCAAGAGAAAAAGGAACCCCATTCAAATGGAAAAGAGTTAAAATTTTTTTACTACCCTAGTAGATTGTTTTGATGATGTCACCAATGCCCCAGAACTGACAGATGGTAACCTTACTCCTTTGAAAAATGATAGAGATTCAAGGTAATATTGTATTGTGGTTAGTTGGTGGATCTATCTGTACATTTGTTTGAATCTCAAGAGGCACTCAATGGATAAGTATTTCCAACTTATTGAGAGAAACACTAGATTTGAGAGAGAGGGCTCTAAGCAACTAAGAGATATCATTGGAGAAATTTTGGGCTAAAAATGTGCCTTAAAACAACAATGTACAACCACACCGATTTTATAAGAACCAGAGAATTGAAGATGATGATGTCAAACTATGGGGACATCCACCATTTTAAGTAAAAGGTAAAATGATTAAAACAAATAAAATGAAAACTACTTCTTCAACTGTATTTTCAACTTCTCTCCCACGGTTATATTTGGGGTTCCAGTGAGCACTTTTTTGATGCATAATTTATTCTTCATCCAATTAGGACCCATGTTTAATACTTACCGGAGCCCATCATATGAAATGAGAAATATATGAAAAGTGTGATTGCAACTCACATTTTTTCATGTATTTCTCATTTTTTGTTTAGTAGGATCTATCGAAAAGTATTCAACATGAGAACCCTTGGATGTGAAAAATGGGGGCTGTACATCTAACGAGTGCTCCTATTGAAATTTGATAAGATTGTAGAAATATAAGTTAAAATACAAATTGAAAAAAGTAGATTTTTTCTTTTTTCAATTCAAAAATTCGATGAGGTAATATAATACTATTTTATTGTTTCATCATTATTTTTATAAGTTTCCTTAGTGTGCCCATTTCATCAAAATATCTCTAATTAAAAGAGAAGAAAATCTGACCGGTAAGATTCAACAAGAAACACCATCATTAACTTATGAGACTATCAGTCCATAAGGAGAAACTCGAAAATGTTGACAACTACTTACAGAGATATTTATCCTTCCCAACCTTAGCGAGGCATGAGGTGTTGGTAAGGAACCCTAGCTACCAGATGGAAAATGATTTCTCCGTATTTAAGCTTTGTGGTTTCTAGAAACTCATGAGGCTCCTATATCCTAAGGGGTTGGGATATAGGTTTACCAACCTTATAGGTCACTCAGGTTGTTTTCCATGGCACAATAGAGATCCCAAGAAATTCTGTGAATTTTCCTCGTGGCTAAAGGAGGCAAAAATAAACAAAAATTCATGAAGGAGGGGAGCCCCATGGCTAGAATGCTAACCTCCCACATGTGACTAACATCAAAACCCCTACATACACTCCTATCCATAGTGAAAGAAAAAACCCAAGACAAAAACCATAGAGTTCCTTCAACTTTCATGATAAGTTGACATCACCGAAAGGTAAGGAAAAAAATTACCTTTTAAAATATAGTTCAATCGTAATTTGAATGTTATAATACTTGTTGTTTCATTGAAACAATCATCATCCTTGTTCATTAAATCCCCTAGTTCTAGAAGCTAAATTTCTCACATTGACTTGGTTCTTCTCATGTGAATTCAAACCCTATGAAAATGCAATAAGTTAGTAAAAGTTAAGAATTCGGTAAGAGGGGAGCATACTTTATATAAAAATTTGAGTTGTGTTGCTTTAAGAAAATTTCGTAATAGATACCTCCTATGCATGCACATTGTATAGAAAACTTCATAAGCATGATTTGTGCAATTGGTAAATTACAACTTCACTAATTGTGGGAAACAAATTATATGTTATTTTAATTATTTTAGTTAAATATCCAGCCTATATGAATATGAAATGGAGCAACTAAATATGTGGGTCCTATAATGTAGTCTCTTTGTCCATAAGTGATGAGACATGCATGTAAAGGAAGATAAATACACAAATTTTTAAGCTTTGTTTCTTTGAGCAGGGGGATATGGACTTAATCAATTACTTCAGCAATGGAATTAATAAAGTAGCGTTGGGGTAACATGGTATGGATCTGGTCTCAATCTCAAAAATATGCGTAAATAGATTGGAACCTTTGACATATCTTCCTTTTTCACTATGTTTCCTTAGATTCTCATATCACTTTGATCCATATTGATACAAAAATCTTCCAACACTTGTTCCTCCATGGTTCTAGGTTTGGTTGAGCTATAGGGGGTGTTGTAACTTTATCTGGACATGGGCAAGTCTCCAATAATGGATCTTGAGGAAGCCTCCAATAATGGCACAAATAGTGTAAATACGAAGGTGGGGAAGCCACCAATTTCAAATACATATGCCAAAAAACATGCTCCTAAGGTAGAACATCTTGGCTCCCATGCTAAAATGGTTGCCAAATTATAGGGAGGAAATAGAGCCCACCTAGTTGTAGCTCCTCATATGGCTTCAGTGGGATCTAATTGTGCAAATCGTGTGATTATGAATAAAAGGTCGTAGGTGTTTTCATATTACCTATTTGGAACTGACTAGTGTATGGACACACCACCTCCTTCTACTATTTTCACAAGCCCATTAATGGGCTCACTCATAGTTATGAAACCTACAACAACCAAAAATTAATATAAGGGCTACCTCAACCGAGGGGCTACACCAATTGAGCGAGTTGATCCATGGTATTAATTCCAACAAACCCTTGTTTTTATATTGTTCCTAATTCCATCTCAAATGCCAAAAGGGAAGAAACTTTGGCCCATTAAACATTTTTAGGAGTGCATATCAATGACAAACATGAATTAGAGAGGAGAAATAGTCTTCTTGCTTAAAAAGCATAATCAAGTAAGTACAATGTCCATTAATTAAGATTATGAAATAAAAATATTTTACATCTATATATTTACTTATTTTCTATCATTTTTTCAAAGAATTGAATTTTATGTCAATCCTTTTATGCTATGACATAAATTCGTTGTAAGAATAATGGTTTAGTAAGAAAAATCGAACATAAATAGTTCCACTCCTAGTTACAAAATGTGAGGTAGGGGATTCTTGCAAGTTCTATTATTTCTGCGTATGTGGATTTGAAAGTGCTCTTCGTTTTCGCCTTATACTTCTAAGAAGTGAAGCAAGGTAGAAGGGGGCATGAAAGTATGCAATGATATTTTTTTGCTTGGGAGATATTTCTCAACAAGGAAATTCTAGTGTACAGTGACTTCAAAAGGAGTTGAATGTAGTTTTTACTAGCTTCAAAGGAGTGTCAAACCAACCCGATGCATTTGGTTTTGTGATTGTTTTGGCATATCACTATACATGTTAAAGTGTCCAGCCAAATCTACACACATTTCAAGCACACATCAACACAAATTTGAAACACAAATATCAACAATGGAGGTGGAACTGACATGCCTCCATTTTTTGCTTCCTTTAGGTATGCAACATTTTTAGATATCATAGATGATCTATTTCCTATGGAATACTTTGAAATTCTATCAAACTTGTAGATACAAAAAATATTTCATGTTTTCTTCACTATAATTATTTGAAATGCTAAATTTATTCACATAAAATGTAATAGAAATAAATATGAATGCTTTCCTCGAAATATCTTACCATACGATTAGTTTCTTTTTGAAGTTTTCAAAAATACCTTCAAATTTGAACACACCGACTTTATGTATCTGCAACCTACTACCAACCTAATTTTATGTATTTGCAACTTGCTACTAGAATTAGAGAATCTATCAGCCTCTTTCAAACTCTAGCCTCTTATTTTATGTGCCTACAACTTGCTACCAAAGATTTTTGTAAATAATTTCAAATTCAAAATGATGTCCAAATTAGTATTGTAATATTCTGTTAGCTTTCAAATTGCAGAAGTTGGAATATTAAATGTTTGTTTTTTCTTCTTAGTTAGAAGAATAAGAGGTAGGGAGACCCATAAATCTCCCTAGTAGGAATAAAATCACCTCAATACGTGAAGGGTTGTGGTCACTAAAAAGTAGATTAAGTAGTCTTATGTGTGAATACATTAGGGAAATTTTGAGGTCTAAAATGGGCCCAAGGAAATTATAAATAAATAGTGGAAACAATTAAATAGGATTTGATTACATCATCAAATTTAGAGGGAAAAAGTAAAACTACTTTCTCCAACTTGTATTTTCAACTTATCTCCTAACGTTTTTACCCAAATCTTGAGTATGAGTACACGTTCGATGCAAAATTTGTTCTCATCCAAGGAGTGAACATGTTGTATATTTATGGATTCATTAATGAGAAAGTATAAAATGTGTGATTGCAATCACGTTTTTCATGTATTTCTCATTTTTTCGTGTAGGATCCATAGAAATATATGAACATGGGTAATTGGATGAGGAATTAAATTTCATCCAACGAGTATTCCATCTAAATTTGGAGTAAAAAATTTGTGAGAATAGAAAATACGAGTTGAAAAATAGTTTTATTTATTTTTATTATTTTTTAATATTTTTACTCCTTTTACTTAAAACAGAATCATCCCCATTTAATACATCATTACCTTGAATCCTATTGGTTCTTATAAAGTTTATTTTTGTTGTACATTTTTCTTTAGGAGGCCCATTTTAGACCTCAAAATCTTCTTTAATGGGGGATGAAGCATGGAATAGGTCAACTTGACCAACCAACAACGCCTGTATGGAGGGAGTGGACATTCATCGAGAGACACTGGGAGTTTTAGAGAGATTCCTTGCATGGGAGTAGTGGCTTTAATGAGAGTTCATGTGAGAAGGTTCACAATCATAAAGTGTTTAAAGGGAATGGCAGCCATAGAAGGCATGATTTGAGTATTATTTTTTTCATTATTTTGTTATGACTTGTTGCTCTCTTTTAGGTTGCTTGTGAGGATTGCAAATGGGTTAAGCTGAATAAGGGTGTTCCCCGAGCAGGAATCCCACCTTCATCCCCTGGGGACTTCGAGTGGCCACTAAAGAGACATTATGGGGCTACATTGCCATTCGCATTAGGCCGTTTTACAAATTTCTTCTACAATGGGTTTATGTCGTGTTGTGTTGTGTTGGGGAAGGTAGTTGGAGGAATTGATAGGCTCATTTCCAGCTTGGTTTCAGGTGAGGAAGAAATTTTCCATTGGGAGGCCAATAAAGAAGGTCCTTGGGAATTATTATAGGACAATGAAATAAGTCATTATCATCCCTTGGTTGCAGTTTCAATGGACCGCATTATTTTAGGGAGGAGTTGCAGAAGCCAAAGTGTACTCATTAGGGAGTTAGATCTTCAATGGAGGGATCAACCTCACCCGAAGATCTCTATTGGAGGAGAGCCACATACATTTCTACATCAGCTTCAGCCATATCTTCCCATTTATTTCTGTTGTAGTGAACCTTCAGCCCTAGGGTTTGCAGCTCACCACAGATTTTATGTATCTCTGAAAACCCTCACATTCGGAAAGGCACAGGAGCCTTGACATTATGTCTAGCATCTCGAGGCATGCTATATTCATTATTTTATATCATTATATGTTCATGTTGTAGCTATGTTCATTATGAATAGGTTGTACAACTCTTCTCGACATTTTGTATAATAGCAACTCCTCACTTTGAGATTATTTTTTTTATTGAGGCTTGTTTGCTTATATCACATGATTTGTGCCCCATTATTTTGTACTTCTTTTCTGCCGCATATGATTTATGTAATGGCTCCATATTGTTCTCATATCTTGATGTAATATTATTCACTCGTTATTTCCATTTTTATGTGCTATATTGCCTGCTTCCTAATTCCTAGATATTATAGGTGGTATCGTATACAATCTTAGCTCACCTATGAATTGCAGTCAATATGTCATCGTAAGAGGGAGGTCCTCTCTCATAGACAAAGAGAGAAGAGGTATCTTAAGAGAATAAAATGGAGATATGATTTAAAAATGATAAAGAAGACAAGGGAAAACTCCATATCGTAGGAGGATGACAAGGAGTTCCCTAAGATTATTCTTCGAACTATGCAAGATATTCCAAGAGAAATCAAGGAGATGAGGATGGATGATTAATAAATGAATCCCCAAAGGGTATCTACTTGGAGAAGGTTTCGATTTCGTCATCATTGTAATGATCAACTAAAGGAAGGAAATAAGTTTCCCAACGCCTACTATGCCTACATTCTTACCAAAGGAAATGGAGTATTTCAGGAACAAGAAACTTCAAGATTACTTTCCTAAGTATTATTCCAATCGAAAGACGATGATCATTTGAGCTTTCAATATTTTTTTTAGATCAAGGAAAATAGGAGACTCCGAGATCACAATAGAGGGAGATCATGGCAAAATAATGATCTTCACCGACTATGGGTATATTTTTCTTACCCACTTTTGATGGGTCATCCAAATGTATAGCCAAATCTTGGGTAGAGAAGCTAGACATCTATTTCCAGCTGAACCAAGTACCGTAGCCGAAGCATCAAATAGTAGCACGACATCTTGAGGTTGAAGTACATGATTGAAGCCATGTATTTCTACATTGGGGCATGCCAATGTGACTTCATATTCGTATTTCACAAGGAGGAAGATGGAGAGGTTTGATCGAAGAGACTTGAAATTTTCATTGAACTAGCCAAGCTCAAATGCTAGGGATAACGAGAAACTTTATGTCATAGAATTTCAAAGCTTTTTTATGGTTCCTCGATTTATCTATAGCTAGAGGGTCTATATGTTTATCGATGGGCTAGTAGAACCTTCTACATGTTGGTTAAGTCAACCAAACTACTGTACCAAGATGATGTTGAAAGGGCTATAGATCTACAATATGCCTTGCTGAGCAAAGGCAAATACTTTCAGGTTAGGAAGTCTACTTTTCCATAAAAGGAAAAGATGAGAAGGCTCATCCTTCAAAGGAGCTAAAATAAAGTACCTCATAGTGATGATGTCTGAAGATACTTGAGGAGAAGGAAGTTTTGCTTCACATGCTAAGAACTGCGGGGGCACTCAGACGTATGTTCAATAAGGAGAAATGCTATATAAAAGGTAGTATTTTCTAATGATGAAGGAAGGAAGAGGAGGAACTGCATAGAGGTCACAATGGCCGGAGATAACAGGAGAGATCCACCACCATCAAAGAGGTGGGAATGGAGCATTTGCTCCAATTGAGGCCCCTGTGATCATTGAGGGGAGTACCCAAGTAATTGACCTGAAAGTTCGAGGTCTCCATTCCAAGACTAAAGGGTATCGTGTTGATTGATAGTGGGGCTACCCATAAATTTATTGGATTCTCACTAAAAGTAGAGGAAATACCCACTTATCACTTTGAGGGGTTTTCAGTTTTGGTTCCGTAGGATAGAACTATGCAATGCATGCATTATGTTTTATATTTATCTATCACCATGGGACACATATACATTGACTCCGATCACTTCTTCGGTTGAGTATACCGTACACCAATGATATTGGGTGTGGCATGATTACTCTAGGGAAGGTCACCATAGATTGGGAGACTTTACGATGGAGTGGATGGGGACATAAAGAGTGGCAAGCATTAGATGATTAGGGGAATGCACACTTATTCCTCTTACAACCTCGTCACGTAAGACAAGAGCTAGATTTTTGCAGAAGCAAGGATCTAACAGTCCAACGGCTTATGTGGATGATTCTTCGGGCCCATGATACATTATTGTTTAGAGGCATTCCACTTGGGAGGCCACTCCGATCGAGAGTTGATGAGAGATTTCTCACAACAGTTGCACCACCTTGCTGTATCCAGATAGGGGTGAGAACCTAGGGAGGACTTGGTATAGTGCAAGAGAGTCTTGGGTAGGCTCAAGGAGGAGGGATACATTCTCCTGGACAAGATACCTGCACTCTCACCAAACATCTTGCGCCGGGAGAAGATGTTCTAGATGGAGTGATGGCACCATCATGGGCAAGGAGGACCACTCCATGGCTTTGGAGAATCAAAAGATACTTCCACATAGGAAGAATATTCATGAAGGTTGTAGAGGGCAGGCCACCATGCATACATTGGCCAAACTCGTAAATCCTTTTGGATGGTGATAGCTTCCCATGGAAGGCTAACCTCCCAAAACTTCAACCTTACTTGAGCATGAGTAGCAGAAAGGTGATAGTAGCATTTCTTAGCAGTTGAATTTGCATGGAGATTGCAAAGAATAGGCAGCAACATGACATGTGTTTCATATGGTAGATCAACAGCATTGTCATTATATTAGCTAGATCCTTATTGGAGATCCCAACTATTGGTGGAATATTCCAAGGATCTCTTTTCATGGTATTTAGTTTATTTCATTATCAACAAGAGATATGCAATGAGATATGAAGTCTTCATTCCATATCAAAGTAGTATCTTCTTGACTAGAGCTCTAAGCTCAAGGAGAAGCTACTACATATAGTTTGTGATGATCTTCTCTCCAACACATTCATTTTATGAGGTCATACCATACTATCATGGAGGGATTCACTTGGTAAGGCACTGTGGACAGAGAGAGCGGCTGATTTTTGAGGCTGAGGAGAAATAACTTTGTAGAATTATCATAGCCACTCTTCTAATTGTGAAATGAGGAGAGGCCCATCTATGAGCCACTTCTAACAGTTTTGTTCAAGGCATAGTAAGGGTTGTGTTTATGTGCATCATGATTCACTTACTATGTATTTGCATTTCCTCGCCATCCATGTACATGTTATTTCTCCAAGAGGGGGCACTTTTTCAGTGATTTCATGGTCTACTTAGGCCATAAGCAAAGATGAGCATGGCCACTCCTAGGATATTTTGGGAGCGATGTATGGTCTTGGGGCAGTGTACTCCATTCGCACCAAAATCATTCACCTTCCAAGCATGTGAGATTGTGGTAGAAAATGGTGGGGGAACAAATTATTATATCATATCCTAAGGTACTGGGAGACATACGTATCGTTCCACATGTGGAGCCATGAGGGCCTCTAGTGTTATATATGGTAGCTAGTATGACCTGATTATGATCCTACAGGTTAGATGATGTTCTTGTCATTGTTGGGGAATGATTAGAGGGAAGGAAACATTGATCAGATGTGCCCATGGGGAATGAGATTCTCCATGATGACAGTTTCATCCTTTAGGGAGAACATTGGGAAACCCATGATTTCTACATTAGACCTCTTGCTTCCTTATGCTATGATCCATTTTGGTTAACTTGAGCACTTGGGAGATGCATCCCTATGAGCACTTGGAGGAGCATTGTTGATATTGATTGTGGACACGGTCATGAGAGAGCTTATCACATGGAGGTGTCCCAAGGGAAGGAGGGAGAAGAGCCAGCATCACTTTTTGGGCTTGCTTGAGGACAAATAAACATTTTGGAGGAAGTACCGTAACATTCCCAATTAGCTTTCAAATTAGTTGGAATATTAAATTTTGTTTTTCTTCTTAGTTAGAAGAATAAGAGGTAGGAGACCCGTAAATCTCCTTAGTAGCTGCAATCACTCCTAATGTGAAATGGGGCCTCATCAAATTAGCTAGATTAAGGCACCCTTATGTGTGAATAGGGATGAAGTATGAACAAGCCCAACTTTTACAAATCAACATGTCAGGTATGGAGGGGAGTGGACATTCATTGAGAGATACCCACAATGGAGGGAGATTCATTGTAATATAGTGGCTTTAATGAGTGGGGTCCAAGTTGAGAAGTCTCAAAAAGCATATATAAGGAAGGAATAGCCATGGAAGGTGTTAGACTGCACTTTGCTGCCCTCCGTCGTTGATCATTTCCTGCCTTTTGCATATTCATTATTAGGTGTTCTAATGAGTCACTTTTGTATACTAGGATCATGCCATGAACTGGCTGAAGGGTTGTGGGGCTATTTGTGTTTCCTCATGTTACACTTCCGCAATGTTTATTTAAAATATTTTCTCAAAAATTATTTTGTAGTCATTGTCATTATGTATGAGGTCATTAAAATGTCAATAAGTGTCCTAGGTCTGGTGTCTTGTTTTTTAGAGTTGTTTATACACCATTCATAAAGTCTGAAGGTGAGAGAGTCCACATTTGATTTCTATTTTTTATTATCATCGGCATTTTAAAAATACATTTCTAGTCCAAACTCGTTTTGGAACTAGAAATTTGTCATTATCATTTTGTAATAAATTTGGGGAACACTCCACGATGAAGACATTGTAAAAGGCAGGCCCCCGGTCTTTTCTTAGCTAAGACAGCCTATATCCTCTCGCAAGAAGACAGCAAAATCATTAGTATCGACCTCAAAGAAGCCAAAGCAAAGTTTGTATTTGAAAGTTGAAAGAAAATTAAGCAAAAACATTTTGTAATATGGGTTCCAAAGTTAGATTTGAAATGAAATCAGCTGAGAAGATATTTGGTGGAAGTGTACAAAGGCCAAACAAGTTCATTTGAACCGATTTCTCATTGCTCCCAACCTGGATATTTTGCCAAGTTGAAGTCCGATTGCATTTTGAAGGCGTAGACAGAGTTTCAAGCCCGCGCGACCCAATCCTGAGCCTCGCGCGACCCACCCGGGCCGCGCGACTCCACGGTGACTCGGCTGCGCATCGTGGGTTTGAGCCTCCCGCGACCCACCTCGGGCCGCGACCCAAACGTAGGCCGGCGACCTACTCGTACGAGCTTGGGAATTTACTTTGAGCGCCAGATTGCCTTGGAAACGAGCCTGGCCATCAAAACAAGATACACATTGCCAAAAAAACTTGATCGTAGATACGAGATGAGTCGAATATGAGCCGTGGTCGTGTGATTCTGGGTGTCGAAGGTAATGTGCCACTGTTCCCGCAGCAGGCCAGGGAGGCACTGCAGAGGAGCCTACTTCTTGGCTCTGCCATGGTATGTCCATTAGCTATGGATTGTTTCCATATTCTTGCCATATTTTGTAGATTTGTGAGATGGCTGCACAAACCCGCCTCATCGTGAATTGGGCCCGTCCGTTTGTCTTACTTACTGATGGCCTGCAGCCCAGGTCAAAGGATTTCATCGTGTCACCTCGACTATTGCTCAAGCCACAGAAAGCTTGTTTCAACATCACGACGAGTACTATTCCACCCGGTGAAAGGGGTCTCGTTGACTTCCATCAGCAACGCGAGTACTATCTCCATGGCGTGGAATGGGTCTTCAAACATCAGCGGGTGTACATTCGTCGTGATCATGATAGAGACCAACACATACACAACCGAGACATGTTGTTTTCACCACAAGAACCGCATGCACCGAGAGAGCACTAAAAATGGCGGAAAAGGCCCGGATTCATTCGGATTTTGCCGAGGCTTCATTAATGAGCAAGACACATGATGGAGGATTCGCTTCCGAATTTGGGCAAATTCGGAGAAACTTTTGTCATTTTCAAATTTTTGGTCTAAAAATGTGTTTTGCAAATACGTGGTCGCGCGCTCTATGCGCTCGTATTTTTTTGAGGACACTTGTTGGAGGAGATTTTATATTTTTTGGATTTTTCATGGTTAATCATCATGTATCCTGATAACGAGAGATTATCAAATCATGGATATCAAATGTTTCAAAACATCCATGAAAACCACCTTGCCAATTCTTGCACCAGCAGGAAGTACCTCTGGGAGAATAAGGTTTTGGAGGATCAAATCAACTCCAAATTCATAAATTCCACTTGGTTGAAAGGACATCCAGGGCTTTCCAACGAGCTATCATGAGCCTAATTTGGATGTCGAACCACCAAAATCAGCTCTAGAACATGAGCGAATCTGCACGAAGTTCGTGGAGCTAGACCCACCCAGAGATTTTTTTGAATTTTCAAATGCCACTGGGCGTCTATAGAATAAGTTTTGCTTTATGGATAGTCATTTTATGATAAATTCATGTTTGGTATGTAACTTT
The DNA here is from genome assembly GCA_034641835.2 of Pinus albicaulis. Taxonomy (NCBI): domain Eukaryota; kingdom Viridiplantae; phylum Streptophyta; class Pinopsida; order Pinales; family Pinaceae; genus Pinus; species Pinus albicaulis. The sequence goes on along the minus strand of CM076578.1, from coordinate 387,441,685 downwards.
GGTTTGCTTTTATCTCTTCTAGAAGATTCACTCTCAAATGAGTAAAAAATCATGTAATGGACTGGCTCACTCTTTTAGAGGCAAGTGGTTAGTCGCCTAGATTGTAGTTCCATGATTAGAATTGTTGGAAACTGATCCTAAAGAGGGAATGACCCCTAGAGGTGGGGAAAGGTGTTAGAGTGATCTATATATTGTAATTTCTCAATCATTTTCGCAGATTGTGAGGTTTGGACTCTTGGATACTTTTTGATACTATTCACATACTTTTCATATTTGGCCAAGGAAAGATCGTGGGTTTTGCAAAAATTTGTTGGGATCCTTGTGGTGTTTCGTTCTTGATGATGTTTCTCCTTTGTTTACCGTAAGTTTCTTCATGTTTAATGTTACATCCTTTCATTATGCTTCTAACCATTAAATTGAATGAGTGAAATAAGGTTGAATCCATTGTTTACAGTGTTTAGCCTTTGAATTCCGCTTAGTTCTATATGTTTTCAGTCAAGCTGAGAGGATCCAAGTTCTTCTTGTCTTCTTCAGCCCTCGGTCTAATCTATCCATGCATCCAATTTAAAGTATCAACATCATCACCCACTCCTCGCCCCAGCTTGAACTCAAAGGTCCGACCTTATCCCCTAATCTAAAATTGTTTTTTTCCCATTACTCCAGCTGAACCCAAAAACCAAAAATCCAAACATACCTATCTCTTTACTAGCCTAAATCCAGTTCTTATTGTAAGTCATCTCGCATCCTGTTGCTCATTTTCTCGAGATTGACGGAGAGAGCCCTCTCCTGTCCTCGTAGGGCTAGCTACGAGGCTGAGCGTGGTTTGATGTAGCCTTGAGTTTACTTCATTTCAGCCTGAGGTAGATTTGAGCGCTAACATAGTGGCGACCATACTGGGGAAGAAAATGGTGTGCTTGTTACTGTCATTTGCTATAGACGGAGTCTGAAGTCACGCCAGGTAGCCTTCGAACTGCACATTGCTCTGCGAGTGCATAGTAGATAAAAGATGCTTCAGTCGATCTCTGGTTTAGCTTGTGAATGTGTCCCTTGATTTGCAAATTGCCCCAGTATATGTATCAAGATCAGATCTGATGGTTGATGGTGGACAACGATCAGACATAAGAAGGCTGAAATCATTCACCTGGTGACTCCAATTCAAAGTCTGGAGGACTGACTCTTTCTCTGAGAAAATGGAAGGATCTTACACAAAGTTCAGGTATCTAAAGTGGAATGGTATTCAGGATCTAATCTACTTTCTCGTAAATTACTTCTTTGCTGGTCTTGAAGCTGTCTTGAAAGTTTTTCAAAATTTGTTGTATGAGAAAGGTGATCAAAATCTTCACTCGACCCATTCAAAAAGTGTAAATGCTGAGTTTCCCTTTGATCCTGGTCTCCTTACTTTTCCCACATATTATGATGACTCTCTTCAGAGTGATGAGCCTAAAGAAAACAAAACTGATCCCACAGCTCTTGTACATACCCCTACACCTTGTAAAATTCCAGATCGGTACAAACCTCTTGTTTTACCTTCTGTTCTTCATGCTTTTCCTGCAAATTATGACCTATATCTACCGAGATTTGATGGTGAATGTAACAATGTCAACACTGAGCAACATGTGCAGAATGTTGAGACTTTTCTAGATCTTTTTGAAGTTGATGAAGAAGATGTTAATATTAGGCTTTTTTTATATAACACGAGGCCAAAGTGAAGAGTTGGTTCAAAGCCACTTTGTCTGAGCATCACGAGATTTCAATGATTTGATTTTCCTTGACGGTGGATGATCGGACGAACTTTTCTTCGAATATCAATGGGTATAACCGATTGAAAAGAATGCCGGAATTAAGACAGTATGATTTCTGCTAGATTTAACCAAGTTTATTATTCGATGCCGGTTGATACAACATCTCACTAGATGCTCTATGCATTACCGGTGCCTTTGATCAGCAGAATGGGTTGTTTGAGAGAAAAGAATATTGCAACACTTCACGAGATGCAGAACAAGGCAGTGAATGTAGAGGCTCATTTGCTGATCCGGAGGGCAAGGTTGAAGGAAGAAGAAAAGAAGAATGTTTCAGAGCAGCTGACACTTTCAGAGGAAAATCTTGATCTTTTTGTAAATGCAGTAGAAGAGATGGTGCGGAAAATGAATACAAAAAATGAAAATGACATTCAAGAACAAGCGGCTGACCCAAAACATTTTGTTTCTGATCCCAGTTGTCATAGTGATTGTTTTATAGATCAGTGTGAAGAAGAGAGAGCTGTTGATATGATGTGTATGTTTGATGATGAATTGCCTCAGTTTGATCAGTATGATGATGATTATGTTCTCCAAAAAGAAGCTAATCTTGCGGACAAATCAGCAGCTAGCTTGTGCGAGGAGGAAGTTCACTTTCAGCAGCTCGAGTACAGTGATCAACCGATGCATATCAGCTATGGCAATGATGAGGAAAGTGCAGAAAATTTTGATGTAAGTGAAGGATCTTTGCCTTTGTGTTTTGATTCGTTTCAATTCATTAGAGATAACTTTCATGCAATCAGAAATCAAACGTCAACAAGCCTTGATTTGGACCATCTAGAGGGCAATGAAAGCCTTGTTCAAAACTTCTCATATTCAGATTTTCAGCCCTCGAAAGTCATTGATTGTCAAGTTGCAGCTGAAGATTTGGAAGTGGGCACACATGATTTAATGATTCAAGGTGACTCTGTACCTTTATGTTTTGAATCATTTCAGTTTTTGAAAAAAAAATTGCATAGTAAATCTTCAAATGAGCAGCCCATAAGAAATCAGCAATCTCTCAGTGTTAATGTTGAGGATGAGACAGATAACGAGATTTTTGAGCAGCTTGTAGCATCAGATTTGCAGCCATCTAATGCAATTGAAGGTCAGATTACAGATGAAGTTGTGGAAGATGAAATACATAATTTGATGATGCAGGAAGATTCTATACCCTTTTGTTTTGAAGAATTTCAGTTTATAAGGCAGAATCTTCATAATATATCTCAAGGAAAAGATGAACAGCCAGAAGGAGGTCATACAGTTTCAATGGATACATTACAACACTCTTCTCAAGTTTTTGATGATCCCATTGCTCGTGTGTTGGATGATGTTTGTTATAAAAATTCTGCTCCATTAGCTAACCATGTGCTGAAAAAGAATGTTGATGATAATCTTGTTCAAAGGTCACCTTCATTGTCTTGTTTAACAGATTGTTCATTGCATAGCACATGTCAAGATTTCCATTCATATGAGGAGATTGATGAAGGAGACTTTTGTTCAGTTTGGAATCAGCAGCAAAGTTTGATTTTTCATGAATTTCAGGATCCTTTTGACAGCTTGCTGCAATCACCAAAGAAAAGCACCGCAGATGTGAGGAAAAGTTTAAGATCAAGGTATGGAGATTATCTGGACCAGAGCTATGTTTATGAAGATCCATTCGCAGTATTCTTGATGTCTTCCAGTCGATTTATGCTTTGCAAGTTTATCAGCAGTCCACTTGGTTCAAAGTTTCCATGGGAGTTGCCTTTCGATTCTTTCCTTTTCCTGTGCATCAGTAAGCATGTGGGAAGAAATCAAACAGCCGGCAGCATGCTTGCATGGTTGCATTGGCTGTTCCATTACAGTTGATCGGGTGGTGAAAAGCACAATTAGAGTAGGTTGTATTGAATAAGCTCTACTTTGAGCATCTTTTCCAGTTTGTCGGTTGTGTTTAAGTATCGAGTCAGTTTTTAGTTGAGTGAGAGTCAATTTGTGTCGTCAAGTCATCAATTTTCAGTCATGCATTTCAGTTTGAGTTTTTGATTCCATGGCCCAATGGATAAGGCACTGGTCTGCTCTCCCAAAGATCTGCCGTTCTTGGCACCTCCAAGGAGCTACCATCCCCATTGGAGCCAATGTTAGAGTCAGTCTTTGCAGCCCTCCGTCAGTGATCATTTCGTCTTTGCATATTCATTCTTAGGTGTCTCGCTTGTTCCACTTCGTTGCATTTCACTAGGAGCATGCCATGGACTGACAAAGGGGTCTGATGTCTTATGTTTCCTCATACTCACACCTGCAATGCTATTTTAAAAATTTTCTCAAAAAATCACTCAAATTCATTGTCGTTTCATATATGGTCATTAAAATGTCAATAAGTGTCTTTGGTCCTAGTGTCTAGGGTTTTTTTGAGTCATTTGTATACCAGTCATAAAGCCTGCAGGGTGAGGAAGGTTCCGCATTTTTGATTTTTTGTTTTATTATCATCAGCATTTAAAAAAAAAAAACATTTCTAGTCCAAAACTCTGTTTTGGAACTAGAAATTGTTCATTATTATTTTGTAATAAATTGTACTTATTCCACCAAGAAGAAAATGTCAAAAGCAGACCCCTGGTCTTTTCCTTAGCTAAATAGCCATATCCCTGCAAGAAGACATCAAACTCATCAAAAAATCGAGCTCAGAAAAGCCAAAGAAGATTGTATTTAAAAAGCCAAATGTGAAATTACAAAAACATTGTAATATGGGTTTTCAATTAGATTTGAAACAAAATCTGATTGTGAAGATATTTGTATCATATATAAAATCCAAGCGAGTTTCATTTGCACCAAACTACGGCACCCAAATCGTGTTTTGGAGATTGGAGGGCCGATTTCAAGTTTTAAAACTGCGTGGACAGAGTTTTGGGGCTCGAGCGACCCACCTGGGCGCGAGCGACCCACCTGGGCAGAGCGACCCACGTGGGTTATTTCCGCAGTGTGAAGTTGTAAGGGGAGAGACCCACCTGGGCCGAGCGACCCACGCAGAAGGTGAGCGACCCACGCAAACACAGAGGTTCGAAAATTCATTTTGAGCGCCCAGTCTTGCTTGGGATCGATTCATCGGCCTTCAAACAGGTTTTTTGCTATTACTTAATGTTTTAAATGCGCTGGTGGCATCATTGATGGTTTCAAACGCTTCAAATGGAGGATTTAAACCCCACAGTCATGGCAATATCGTTTTCAGGGTTTTAAAATGATATGGGTGGTTGCATGAGTTTGTTGCTTATCTTATATCAGTGATATGTCCAACCTTGCATATAATATCAAAACCATATTGTTCTCATGCCCATTATGCCATTGTGACCATTGCTATTATTATACCATGTTTAAAACCTTTGTTCCATGGTGACTATGGTTGTATTATGTCTCACTGCCCAATGTAAAAACATTCTCATGACTTTGTTTCAAACTGCCCATTGACACTTTTGTTGTTATTACTCATGGACAAAAACATTCATATGATGCCATGCTCTCCTTTGATAAGATTTGTTCAATATTTTGAAAGTTGCCCGCTCCCTTTGATCAAAGTTTCACTTGCATTTAAAACAGAGATTGTGACTCTTTTCCAATCCATTTAAAACAGAGATTTTATCCATGGTTTGTTTCCTTATGGTGCTTTGACGGTGGGGGATATTTGTAGGGTGTTAAAACACACATCATAACTTTGTTTTCACTGCATTTATATCAGTATACATAGTGCCAATAGCTTGTTCAGAGCCATGTCAGAGACAGAATCAGAGTATGAGCAGGAGTCGGACAGTGACTCAATCGTTGAGGTTGATGCACTGATATGGAGCATAGCAGTGCGCCATTAGTGGTAGCATATCAGAGAGGCCACAGAGCTTTGTTTGCAGCATCACGACGAGTACTATCTCCACATGGGGTGGAAGGGGTCTCGTTGACTTCATCGAGCGCGTGCTATCTCCACATGGCGTGGAGAGGGCTCGCCTTCTTCATCGGCGTAGGTACATTCACGGGGATCATGATCGGGGCAAAGACATGCTTCGTCACATGAAGGCCATTATTGAGCTGTGACCGTGTCTCGCAAGCGAGAGCCGAGGATCATAAAGAGGAGGTTGCGCAAGGCACTTGGACGCGGCGAGAAGAGCCTAATCACTTCGGATTTTGGCCGAGGAGAAAAGCTTCATTATTTGAGCGGAGACACATGATGGAGGACCTCGCTCCGAATTTGGGCAAATTCGGAGAAAGTTTTGTCATTTTCCGAATTTTTTGGGTAAAAAAGCAGGTTTTGCAGCCCTAAAACAGGTCGCGCGCTCATGCGCTCACTTTTTTTTGGGACACTTGCTGGAGGAAATTTTTACATTTTTGGTTTTTTCATGATTAGTTATGCATCCTCTGAAGTCAACTTAGCATTTCATCGAAATATGGATGGTCAAAAAGCTCAAAAACACCATGAAAACCACCTTGCTGCCACCTTTTGCACCAGCAGGGAGTACCTCTGGGAGAATGAGGTTTTGGAGGGTCAAATGAGCTCCAAATTCAGAAATTCCACTTGGGTTGGATAGTCAACATCCAGGGCTTTCCAACGAGCTATCATGAGCTCAATTTGGATGCCAGGAAGTACCTCAAATTCAGGCTGGAAAAAGTGCGACCCACTCGGCTCAAAAGCGACCCACTTAAATTTTTCCTGAATTTTCAGCTGCCAGCTCAGATTTTCGCCTAGTATGGACCAGTTTTGCTTGTGGATGGAATTTTTGGGTTTTTATGATGTAAATTCATATTTGACATGTAACTTTGGCTTGTTTTTATCTATTCTAGAAGATTCACTCTCAAAAGGGTAAAAATTCATGTAATGGATCAGTTTCCACTCTTTTAGAGGCAAGTTGTTAGCTGCCTAGATTGTAGTTCCATGAATAGAATTGGTTGAAACTGATCCCTGAAGAGGGAATTCGACCCCTAGAGGTGGGGAAAGGTGTTATAGTGATCTATATATTGTAATTTCTCAATCATTTTCAGAGGTTGGAGAGGTTGGACTCTTGGGATACTTTTGATATCATTGTACATACTTTTCATATTTTGGCTAAGGAAAGATCAGGGGTTTTGCGGCACTTGTTGGGATCCTTGTGGTGTTCTGTTCTTGATGATGTTTCTCCTTTTTTTACTGTAAGTTTCTCCTTGTTTAATGTTGCCATCCTTTCATTATGCTTCTGAACTAAATTGAATGAGTGAAATAAGGTTGAATCCATTGTTTACAGTGCTTAGCCTTTGAATTCGGTTAGTTCTATATGTTTTCAGCTGTTTGGAGAGGATCCAAGTTCTTCTTTGCCCTCTTCAGCTCCTCGTCGGTCTAATCTATCCATATATCCAATTCAAAGCATCAAGATCATCACCTACCTCGCCCCAGCTTGAACTCTGCAAAGGTCTGACCTTATCCCCAGACCCAAAATCTGTTTTCCCATTACTCCAGCGAAAACCCAAAAAAATCAAAAATCAAACATACCTATCTCTTTACTAGCCTAAAATCAGTTCTTATTGTAAGTCATCTCGCATCTTATTGCTTATTTTCTCGAGATTGACGGAGAGAGACCTCTTTTGTCCTCGTAGGGCTAGCTACGAAATTTGAGCGTGGTTTGATGTAGCCTTGAGTTTTACTTCATTTCGGCCTAGAGTGAATTTGAGTGCTAACACTGGAACCA